>JAVALU010001532.1:842500-845945 GCA_030770095.1 Gila robusta | reverse complement strand
GCTTAATGCTTGTCCTATGAACACCAGTGTAATTTTGTAGTCGATCTAAGAGTATTGTGTGATCTATAGTATCGAACGCAGCACTAAGATCAAGTAAAACTAGTACTGAGATACAGCCTTGGTCCGAAGCTAAAAGTAAATCATTTGTGATTCTAACAAGCGCAGTTTCAGGCTATGATGTGGCCTGAATCCAGACTGAAACTTTTCATAGATGTCGTTTTCATTGCAAGAAAGAGCCGAGTTGAGCGGCACACAACTTTTTCTAATAATTTTTGACATAAATGGAAAGATTCGAAATGGGTCTGTAATTTTGCTAGGTTATTTGGATCTAATTGTGGTTTTCTTAATAAGAGGTTTTATAACTGCCACTTGAACGTTCTTGGAAACATACCTAAAGATAAAGATAGTTAATAATATTGAGAAGAGGCTCTTACCACTATAGGTAACACTTCTTTCAGTAGTTCAGTTGGTATAGGATCTAATAAACATGTTTGTTGTTTTAGATGAAGTGATAAGTTATAATTAACTCTTTTTGTTTCTATTGTTGTAAAGCATTGTAATTGTTCTTGCGGGGTGATAATTGCGGCCGAATTATAAGGCGCGAGCAAAGATCGAACGTTTTACGATTTTGATTCTGATGCTTTCAATTTTCTCGGTGAAGAAGTTCATGAAATCATTACTACTAAACTGTAACGAGGTATTTTGTTCAGACGACGTCTGTTTATTTGTTAGTCTAGCCACGGTATTAAATAAAAACCTTGGATTATTTCGGTTGTTTTCTATTAATTTGCTGAGGTGCTCAGCCCTGGCCGTTTTAAGTGCCTTTTTATAAAGTGACATACTGTCTTTTCCACGCGATTCTAAAGACCTCTAAATTAGTTTTTTTTCATTTACGCTCTAAATTACGGTTTCTCTCTTTAAAACATACGTAGTATTATTGTACCATGGTGCTATACTTTTTTCTCTGACCTTTTTTAATCTAATGGTGCAACAATATCCAATGTTCTAGAGAGAATGGTGGCTCATAGTGCTAGTTAGTTCGTCTAGTTCATCTGTTTGTTTGGGTTCAGGCAGCAGCTGAGACAGATCAGATAAGCTATTTGAGAAATGAATCTATGGTGGATGGACGAATTGTTCTACCTGGTCGATAACGTGGCGCAGCATGACATATCACAGCAGTGCGTAATATGCAAGTTACCAAAGCAGTGTGTCAGTGACATCATCACTTTGTGGAATGATATCTATATCGGTATGGATCGTTTCCATATGATATAAATTAAATCGAGTGTATGATTAAGACGATGAGTTGGTCCGGTGACGTTTTGCTTGACCCCGAAGGAGTTTAATCAATCTGTAAACGCAGCCCCTAACGCATCATTTAAATTAACTACGTGTATGTTAAAATCTCCAACAATTAATGCTTTATTCGACGTTGACCAAAAGATCTGATAGAAAGTCAGCAAACTCTTTTAGAAATTGGCGTAAGGCCCTGGAGGTCTATATACGGTAGCCAATGCTATGAGATAATAGGGATTTTTTTCTTACATCTAAGAGCGTAACATTTAGCACAAGCACTTCAAACGAATTAAACCTATGACGAGTTTTCATGAGTAAACATTAAGGATATCGCTGTAGATTGTTGCAACACCGCCGCCACGACCGATCAGACGGGGCTCATGCTTATAACAGTATCCTGGCGGAGTAGACTCATTTAGACCGAAATAATCATTTGGTTTGAGCCAGGTTTCAGTAAGGCACAGAACATCGAAATTATTATCTGTGACCATTTCATTTACAATAACCGCCTTAGATGTGAGCGATCTAATGTTTAGAAGACCTAGCTTTAGAAATGTTTTTGTTCACTAATGCGAGATTTTTGTTTTAATAACAATTAGATTTTTTCTAGATCCCGCAGTAGATTTATTATTTGATCTTAGTGAACGAGGAATAGACACAGTTTCGATGCAATGTACTAACTAGTATTATATCAATTAAATTGGTGCAGTAGAGACTGTGGTTTGGATTTTTGGTTAATAGTCAAATGGTATTTAACATCTTGGAGATGTATCCGACAGAAGATCTGCCCGATTCTACTTGGTGTAAGCCATCAGCGCAGAAGAGCCTGGTCCTCCCAAACAGATTCCAATTATTTACAAAAAATCATTGTTTCTGCTCACAGCACCATGACAATAACCCTGGCAGTATAGGCGCGAATTAATCCTACTGAACTGTTTCTGCCCCTCGTCGGTACGTAAGTAGGAAGCGGGTCCAGACAACATATAAGCGATGTTTCAGGCGAAGTTGGCTGCGAACCGGAATCGATGATGCATCCTGAGAGATCTATCCTTACAGAACCTCCGTCCGCCTTCGCAGCCGAAATGTACGTATAGACTCCCACGTTGCAGCACAACAGGCACCGACGCGCATCGTCACCAGATTCAAAAACCTCAGTATACCCGCGCAGTGATATCGAGAACCCGAGCACCAGAAAAGCCAGTGACTGTGCACCTTACTTTTACCTCACGTACGAGCGGTGGACGGTCGGGGGGTGGGGGGGGGGAGGGGGGGGGGGGGTGGGGGGGGGGGTGGGGGGGGGGGGTGGGGGGTGGGGGGTGGGGGGGGGGGGGGGGGGGGGGGGGCGGGGGGGGGGGGGGGGTGGGGGGGGGGGGGGGGGGGGGGGGGGGGGGTGGGGGGGGGGGGGGGGGGGGGGGTGTTGGGGTGGGGTGGTGGGGGGGGGGGGGTTGGGGGGGGGTTGGGGGGTGGGGGGGGGGGGGGGGGGGGGGTGGGGGGGGGGGTGGGTGGGGGGGGGGGGGGGGGGTGGTGGGTGTGGGGTGGGGGGGTGGGGGGGGGGGGGGGGGGGGGGGTGGGGGGGGTGGTGGGGGGGGGGTGGGGGGGGGGGGGGGGGTGGGTGGGGGGGGGGGGTGGGGGGGTGGGTGTGTGGGGGGGGGTCGGGGGGGGGGGGGGGGGGGGGGTGGGGGGGGGGGGGGGGGGGTGGGGGGGGGGTGGGGGTGGGGGGGGGGGGGGGGGGGTGGGTGGGGGGGTGGGGGGGGGGGGGGGGGGGGGGGGGGGGGGGGGGGGGGGGGTGGGGGGGGGGGTGGGGGGGGGGGGGGGGGGGGGGGGGTGGGGGGGGGGGGGTGGGGGGGGGGGGGGGGGGGGGGGGGGGGTGGGGGGGGGGGGGGGTGGGGGGGGGGGGGGGGGGGGGGGGGGGGGGGGGGTGGGGGGGGGGTGGGGGGGGGGGGGTGGGGGGGGGGGGGGGGGGGGGGGGGGGTGGGGGGGTGGGGGGGGGGGGGGGGGGGTGGGGGGGGGGGGGGGTGGGGGGGGGGGGGTGGGGGGGGGGGGGGGGGGTGGGGGGGGGGGGGGGGGGGTGGGGGGGGGGGGGGGGGTGGGGGGGGGGGGGGGGGGGGGGGGGGGGTGGGGGGGGGGGGGGGGGGGGTGGGGGGGGGGG